>JARHVA010002832.1:2290000-2332932 GCA_037957365.1 Torreya grandis
TATATATATATTGTTGAACGTGTTATGGGTAAAAATTATTGTCCATCATGATGGTTGTGATATATGTATATCAATCTTGGTTGTAAGAAACACAAAATTCAGACCACATTTTATATTTTTAGGGTAGTAAACTTGTTTTCAATTAAAAACAACCATTGTCAATGGGTTTGGTCATTTTCTTCCTATTGTGAAACTTTTATGCATCATAATAAAATGGTCTACCATTTATTAGCTCTTAAAATCATAGACTACATGTTTTATGGCTTCACTTACATTATTTTATCTACTAGTCATGAATTCCACACATCCATCAAGCACGTATCCACCAATTGAGGCAACAAGATTATTTCTACCTCCTGTGTACTCCACACCTTTCATGGAAGTAATTCCATTAGATAACTTGATACCATTTACTAAGGCTCCTTCTCTCCATTGGAATTTTGATACATCATTGATTAATTTATATGGGTATCTATGATCACCAATATAACAAAATGGATGTCACCTAACATACATAAATCCACTAGCAAATAAATTGAACCATAAGTTCACTATGATACCACACCTTAATTTATTAAACTATCTCTCCAAGTCCTCTACATTCCTCCTTAACCCATTCTTAGTTATCTCTAATTATTAAACCCTCATAAAAATTAAACAATCCATCTTATTTTCAAAATGTGAAAGTATTGCATCCTATTTCCTTATAATTATAATAATAGATGTCTGGTAGAAAGGTTTATAAAATCATGTATGAGAAATTAGCATGGATCCCTATTTTGTCCATGTATTTCTCATGGCTTATCAATGTTATATGATAACTATTATTAATAAATGTTTTAATTATTAAATTACTTGAAAAAGAAGGATCATAAAATCACAAACAAAATTGTAAAGCTATTAAAATTAAATTTTATTATTTATAAGATTAAGAACTATTGTATAAAATAGTTAAACACCTAATGAGATAAGGGAAAAAGCATGCAATATTTTGACTTCAAAAATAATGATATCAATAGAAATGTATAAATGCTAGAGTTTTATAAGTGTAATTTACATGTGTACGAAAACCATTTATAATTAGTCTCTTGTGAAACCTCCTTCGATCCTCATTTTTTGTCATATTTTTGTTTCCATTGTGTTTCCCATTTCTTGTTTCTAGTAACATAACTATCAATAGGTTGAGATAATAAATCTTTAAAACTATTAACCTGCTTCTCTCTGTGTCAGCATTATTTTTTTGGTATTTCCCATGTCATATAATATTATTTCACCTCATTCCATATCATTTATAAATACTTCATGTATATAGACAATATTTTTTATATTTATCACTTACTAACACTTTATCTCTTGTAGGAACCTATCGATGTTCAATCTCTCTATGTACATGCCTTAAAAGATGCATCAAGGAAGAGGTAGGTATACCATTAGTGCTTAGAAATATTATTGTGTATTTTTATCATTAAAACTTATTTAGAGTTTTTATCCATTCACCTCTTATGATGTCTCCCTAAAATCTTAAAAACCTAAAATATGGCTAAGTCTAAAATCCTAAAACCCTAAAATATGGTTAAGTCTAAAATCCAGTAGGACCTTACAAAATATAGAATTTGCATTATATATCCTAGAGGTCCAAAACCACTATAAAACATCTTAAAAGTATAAATATAAATTAAAGTATATAAATTATATGTCTATGTCTAAATGTCAACTTATGTTAATTTTATATTTACACTACCTATTTTAACACCTTTCATGCCCTTATCCAACTCACTAAACAGTCTCCCTTCTTAAATATCCCATAAATAGAAGACATCCATTTTTCCTACAAGTTAGTCGGGTTGATATTTTTGGAAAAGGTTAAGTCACATGTTACAAACTTAGGTCAACCCGACAGACCTAGTTTGAAGCCTAATGACTACTTTTCCTACCTAATAAGATTGAGTTGGAATACCTTGTTGGATAAATTATTATGAGAGTTTAGGGTCAATACTTGGATATAAATACCCACTTAATTTCATTTATGAAAAGATGAACATTCATTTTGTCATTGCTATAGCTCATAATTCTGCTATTTTTACATAGGAGGATTCATTGCTTATAGTTTTGCTTTGGAGGCAAAGACGCTTGTCTTATGGGAAAGTCTTGGATGCAAGGTAGGAGTACTTTAGTCTAGATCTGATTTTGATATTGTGATTCTTAAAAATACACAAAAACCTCTTGAAAATCACCATTGGCCAAGGGATAAAATGAGGCACGATAGGTTCAATTCAAGGCAATTATTTGTAACTTTTACTCTTTCATTTGGTAGATAGATATTGCACAAATTAGTAGGATGAATGTTGTAATAATTTATTATTTTACCTATACATTAAATTAAGTAGAGTTATATTTTCATGTTTTATTTTATTTGTTATTAACTATCCCCCTTTGTGCCACAAGTTTTAGTGAGCACTAGATTGGATTTATTTAATGTTTTATAGGCTTAGCTAGGGTTATTGCATAATATTATTTATCTAGAGGATTTGGAACCATATCCTTTGATATTATGTGATAATATATCCATTAGTTAGGTTTATAAGATATGAATTTATCATGTCATGATATAAATAACTATGCAATGTTTTTTTGGGTAAGATTACCTTCTTCAAACTTAGTATCCACTAAGTAGGATAATTTGTAGATCCATCCCAATTCATTGCATACACTTCCTACATCAAAAAAACTATGAAATGTATGGTAAATAATTATTTACACTAATTTGAAAACTCAAAAAATGAAGGAATTACATCCTTGGTTGGGAAACAATTCTTCATACTAATTATGAACTTCTTATGCTTTTTAATTTACAATCCAAGTTTTAATAACAAAAACATATTAAGTGGGATATTAAACAATATAATATTATTATCAAGTATAAAAGGGGGATCACAATAGTAGGATAATTCTAAGGAGTTATAATAATAGGGTTTGTAAGTTTTGGTCATGCATGTAGATTAGATAAATAGGGAGTAATAATAATGGATTATTTGTAGATATAGGTAAAAATAGGGATTTAAGGATCCCAAAACCATTATAAAAACCCATAGAAAGAACAAGAATTACTGAATAGGACTAAAAAAATGGAATTTCACTAGGGATTAACCAAAAAAATATCTTAAAACTAGCCTCAAAGCATCAAAGAGTCAACTAGGAACTAACAAAACTAACTGATGAAACAACAACTATCCTAAACTAATAGAAACATTATTTATTATTAATACCAATTATATTTTATAAGTTGACGTTACCAATATTTGTCTTATAATCATTCTCCTCTATCTTTTTTGCCTTAACTTTGGTTCTATTACACATGCCCTCCAAGCTCCGAATCCTCTCCATGACCTTTAGATCACATGGAAGTCCTCTCAAGTTTCCTTATTCTTATTTTAGGCCTAGTATTTGCATTTTATTTTGAGTCCTTTCTATTGAAAAATCCCTTCATGAATATCTCTAACAACTACCTCTATCTTTAGGTTAAGCATGGTATCTAAATCCTTGCCAATATTACCTTACCTACTTCTACCCCTTGTTGTTTGGGATGACTTACCTGCTAACCTTTATTTATTTCCTAATTTTACTCAAGTCACCCACTTGCCTCTCTAGACTCCAGTATATATGTAAAATAAGGGTCTTCAGTATATATGTAAAATAACCTATAGTGACTATCTCCTCAGTTTCATACTTAAGATGAGACCCTTTAGTTGAAGCTTCTTTACCCCCTTCTAATTCCTCCTCAGTAATGGGAAAAGATAAGTATTTCTCTCTGAGTTTGAATGTAACATTGACTTAATCCATATCCTTTTCACCCTCTTCTTTTTCTTCTAAAAAAATCACACTTATTTTTTCCTATTGGAGCCTTTGGTAGCCCCATGATTTATGATTTGGGCTAAATTATACTTAGAATCCTAAAATTCCTTCTTCAAGACTTCCCTCCCCCCCTTAGTCCTTAATTTTTCAAGGTCCTTGGAGCTTCCTTCATTAAAAAATCCAACACATTTGTCCATCAATAGTAAAGTCTCTCTCATAAATAGCAATATGAACAACTGATTAATGATGACACCAAAATCATCATTTTAGAAACCCTCCACCATGGTCTCAAGACACGTTAGCAAATAGAATGGTAGGCTCATCTCATATGATTATTGAAATGGTTCATAAAAAAAGTGGTGTGAGTGCACCAATATTATTTTACCTTCAAGGGTAAAATACCACATTAATTATAATCAAATCTCAATCCATTTAAAAGGAAAATTTTCACTTAAGAATCTTTTCTTTACTTTTAGATCCTCTTGCTCAGAATTATAAAACATTTTTATAAGCTTGAATCTATGTATTTTATCTTTAAACACTTTAATGCCCTAAGACACCATACATTTAGATTTACCTAATTTTTCCTATGATACATTAATCAAAATCATATGCATCCTCACTTCTCTATGTTTTCATGCTAATGTGAACTTATTCAATAGAATGGGGTCATGCCTTGCAATATGTTTCATGAAATGGCTAAGCCACTTTTGATAAGGATGCTCAAAATAATATTATTGTTCTTGACATTTTTTTGACTCAATTAAGATCTCCAACTATTTTCTCAAATTTTCTAGTTCTTTTGGAAAATTCAGAGCCCAAATCGATGCTTAGAGAAATAAAAATTGAAATGTGCAAAAGTAAACTATTCACATGCTTGTCACTAATATCCTCGATCCTCCCTAAAATATCATCCTTCATCCCACATAAAGAAATTATTACCCACTTTTTGAAGTAATTTATCCTTTAGAAAGTAGTTATAATCTTCCACAAGCATATGATAAGGTATTTGCCTCTAATAATAATAATAATTTTATGAAAATCAACGATGATGATTACTAGAAAATTCATAGAAAACCTTGCCTTTTCATTAACTGTAATAATTACATTTCTAGAATTTGGGGATCCCACAACCTTTTTAAACCCTTAGAGGTTATAGTAGCCCCCATCTTTACATAATAAAATATCTTCCAATTCCTATCATTAACACTATTTGTTTAACAACATACAACCTAGTTTTATGCAAGACTAATAAAAGTTATCCCAAATTAGTTCTAAGGTTCCTATCTACTCTATGTTTACTAGGATTATTCATCCCTATTGCCTTCCATGAGTTGTTATTAATTTTTTAAAGTTTTTAAAAACCCTACCTTATTTCAAGGTCTTATGAGAACCTATAGCTACCTCCTTAGTTATTTGTATATTCCTTATTTTATGACCTTTCAGATTTCCTTTTAATTTGAACCTCTCACCAACTTACACCTTTTTTTCCCCACCATCAAATTTCTTATTTGACCTATTATTCCTCCTCAATATATTTTATCTCATATTATGGGACTTTAGTATTATATCTTTGTCCATTTTTAGTCTTTTAGGGTGTTTTAGGAGTGTCTCGTAGAGGACTAAATACCTCTTTCCTAGTTTTTTCATCTCATAAGCCATCTCCTCCAACTATAATGAAGAGTTAAAAATAGGAAAGGATCCTTATTCAGTTGGATCATGTGGTAGAATAATATGATCCTCCTTATCTAACTTTGTTATTTTTTTAGGTGCGTTAACATTTGTGCATTTCCATCCTTTTATAAACAATTCATATCTATAGATGGACCCTTTTCCTCCCCTATAGGGGATGGAGAGGCTTCCTTATATAACATCTTTGGAGAGTCTATCTACTCTATTAGTTATTTTCTATCTTAATTTAAGTTTATTAAACGTCATATGACTTGAATAATGATATTACCTCTAGAACCTTAAAATTTAAGTTGATTTACGTCTACCTTACTCTCTCCAACATATACGTCAACTAGTTTTGGTAATTTCATATTTGACTCTCCTTCCTTTTGATAGTGTTTAACCATATATTATTTAGGGGTTACTCATTTTCCTCAAGAAATATTTCAATGATTTTTCTACTTGGAATGATAATTTGGAAGCTTCCCCATTCTCAAAAGGGACTGGGCCTATAAGCTTCCTCCAATGGGGAGTAGTAGGTTACTTGGTTGATTTATGTGGAGTAGTAGGTTGCTTAATCCCTTTATCATTTGGGTATTTTTTAGCCACATGCCCCAACATATTTCAAAAACAATAGATTATATCCTCTTTTCCTACATAGTGTCTTTCTTTCACCTCCCATATTTTGACTTAAGAATAATCGATCTTAGGAGAGGTTTGTTAGTTTGGACATAAGCACTAAAATAGGATGTAATGAGCCTCCTCTTTGATTTAGTAATTGGATCCAATCCAATGGGTTGTCCAATAGCCTTGTCAATCCCCATGATAACCTCATCTTAATAGAATTTAAGTAGGAGTCCTAGGAAGGGGATCTAAAGTGGTACTATTTCCATTGATTTATTGCTAATATTGAATCATGGTTTCCACTTCTTGAGGAAAAGGTAATATTTTATCATAAACCATGTACCTACTAATAGGGTACATACACCATTTTAAAAAATCATGAAGGAGATAATGAAGAAATTATTTTCCATAGAAACAACCTCCACCTATCCCTTAGGCTTATAATTACAATTATACCACTCTCATAAGTTATCAATATTAAACCTAAACCCATTAAATTTGGCCAAAAAATATTTTTTGAGACTAGAGTTAGCGTTGTCAATGTATAGTTCAATAATTATCCTCTAATGTGGGGTCCAAGAGAAAATATAGATACTTTGAGTCTTTCTATATTTTCCCCAAAATTTAGTCATTCCATGAGTGTTTGGTCAAGGAATGAGTTAACCTTGAATCCCCCTCATGTGGATCTTTGTAGACTGGTTCCATTTTTCATGATTCCCTTACAAGACCCTTCAAATCAAATCCCTATCCCCCCCCCACCACTTTGAGACCAAGCCCATCTTTTTTACTTGATCCCTACTTGTTTCCTATTGCATCCCCCCAAAATTTGTTTGAGTGTCCCTAGTTTCCTGCTTTAGATCAATTTCCCACCCTTCACCATTTTTAAAAATTCATTCATTTAACATTTCCATTGGCTTAGTTCATGCTATGAAAATATAACAATGGATTATTATCTAATAACTTAAAATTTATTTAGTATTGTGTAAAATAGATTTAAAAAAAATCATGTATATGTATATGTATATATGTGTGTCTATACACACACACATTGTTCTTTATATTTCTAAATTTTAATTTTAATTGCATGAATTAACATTTTTTTGGGTCCAAACCACTTGAGGATGTGGCTGGGGAGAAATATTGCATGTAATATTAGGGGATTCGGATCCTTTTCTCAATTCATTGGTAATTTAATTAAAAATGTCTTAATATTTAATGTGGTTTTGATTACCTAAGATATTACTCATTTTCAAGGCACCTTTGGTTGTGTTTGATTCAAACCTGGGATTTAGGTTTTGTGCATCCAACTAACTTTGAGTTATATTATTTTGGGAAAATTATTCTCGTAGAAGGAATGTGAATCAAATATAGGGTGAAGTTTTGTTAAAATATTTATGTATGGTTTCAGATTTCTATTTTATAGAATTACTTTCAATTTTTAATTTATATATTTTTAGATTATGTGGATTGGTATTGTTCTCTTTCTTTTAACATTTTTTATGCTATGTCTGGTAATCTGTCATTTTAGACATTAATCTTCAATTCCTTGTATTTATAAAAATCATATTTGCAGTTTTAAAATAGTTTGAAGGTATCTGTTAAACATATTGACCATATATTAAGTATTGAACATAAATGTCATATTTTGTGAACTTAATAGTATGTATGTTGTGCATCCATTATCAGACATGTTAGTGATTGACACATGTATTAACCGATATATTTTTTAAAGTGAAAAAAAATCCTTAGGTCATGTTACCAATGGAATCAAAATTTTAATTATTTTTTGAAATCCATATTTTGAATTCCCCTTTAAATTTTTCATTCTCTATTTACATTAATGAAGTTAAAATGCATATAAAATGGAAATTTTACAAGGAAATTTTTTCTATGATATCATTTTTGAATGGATTTTTTGAAGTTCATTTTTCATTTTTTTGAATAAATGTGTTGGTATAATTTATATTTTTTAGGTGCCAACTTTAAAAATGTGTTTTTACATTATTTTTTAATTTGATGAGGTAAACACTTTTGAAACTAGAGATATGAACCAGACAAGTGATGGTTTTGATAATTGGACCCTCATCCAAGGGGAGGGTTTTACGTAGTGGACCCACAACCAAGCATTACAAAGCATAACAAAAGGGGCTTAAGGATTCCCCACCAAACTAAGAGTAAAAAAGAGGGTTTTGAGGATTCCACAACCTTTAAAAATCCTAGCTATAGGTTTTTAAGGTTCCCATAACTATATCAAGAATTAAAAAAGGGTTTGGAGGCTCCCACAACCTTGGAAAATCAAACAAGGGGGTTTAAGACTACCACAACCATAACATGAGTCTCTTGAAGGTTACCACAACCTCAACACAATTAAAGATATTTAAAATTAATGGGATTTGAAGGATTGACACCCTTCAATATGACTTTCCTGTGACTTAATCTAAAAAAAAATAATCCCCCAAGAGCAAAAGGTCTTCTACCACTTGGGTCTTTTTAATAACCTTTGCACAACTGAGATACATTAAGTGGGATTTTCCTCCCACTGAACTAGCAAGGTATATTCCTCTATCATCCACTCTAATAGAATAGGATTTGGTTGGGATTCCTATAACCACCCTAAACCAAACCAACTAAAAATGAATAGGGATATTTGTAGCTTTGACCTTTAGCATTTTTTTTCCCTTCTTCCACATTCCTTGCATGCATTAGGAGTGTAAACATGTCTAAATGAAACCAAAACCCTTGAGGAGGATTCATCTATTTCAGATATGATTCCATAAAATATTATTATGAATACCAAGAATCTCAAAACTTATATCCAAGTATGAAATTCAAAAATATAAATCCCAATAGCAAGTCTTCCCTGAGACTTACACTATAGAAACAAAAATCTGCTAGGGGTAGAATATATTTTACCTTCAGGGACATCCACACAACCTCTGCACATTTGATACATAGCAAGTGGGATTTTCCTCCCACTTGATCCATTAATATCTAATTCAAAATGAGGACCTACCCATCTCATCCTCAATAGTCTGGTCATAGTTTAAAACACCATAGGATTTTATATCCATATATGCACAATATCTTTGAAATATTTGGTAAACCTAGTAACCCAAAAGAGTCAAGGGAAGAATACTTTATCATCTACTTTGGTAAGATAAGTTTTGATTTGGTTTCCTCTATCCACCATGATCAAAATTGAGCGAGACTAAAAATATTCCCTCGTAGATCTAGTCTTACACAATATTTTTGCCCATCCTTCATAGACCATGTGTGTGGCAAGTAACCATATAAAATCACTCGAAAAGACCACCACCCTTGAATAGGGCTCATCTTTCTTAGATCAAACTTTATAAAGCTTTTTGAGGACTCCTCTATCTTCCTCATTAGTGTTTAAACCCAAAAATTTAATACCTACTAACAGTTCTAATCCATTTAGATCTACTATAGTGATGGGCCCTGCAGCCTTCATGACTTTGTTATAGAAACCCATTTGTGTTCTAGTTTTCCAACTTGTAACTAAATTCAAAATGTTAAAGGTCTTCTACTCTTTTTGCTCCCAAAACTTTTCTAAGACTGGGTTTTCCTCACAAAAACCCTAAGTAGATTCGCTCCTTGCCTGAGCTGGGGCTCTTGAAAAAACTATATAGGTGTTATGAACAACTTCTACTTTGATTTTATTTTCCAAATTACACCTAGAAACTTCCTTCCACCAATATATAAATTTGATTCTTTCCACCCAACTTGCCAATAAAACTTACGAGGGATGTCACTGATGCCATGGATAACCCCCATTCTACCTAGATCTAGGTCATCTTTGTCTCCTCCTTGCCCTTGCTTTCCTTCTCACCCATGTCCTAATGGAAGAAGCCTCCTTCCACTCCTTTTAATACCATCCATGTCTAAATTGGTGTTCTAGTTTTCCCACTTAAATTGAAATTTAAAATGTTGAAGGTCTTGTGCTTTGAATTTCTCCCACCTAGCTTGTCATTCAAAATTATGAGGGATATCAGTGGTAGCATGGACAACCCCTGATCTACCCAAATCTAGGTCATATTCATATCTTCCTTTCACTTACTTTCCTTCTCACCCATGTTCTATTAGAATAAGCCTCCTTTCACTCCTTCCACTCCTTCTACTCCCATTCATATCTAAAATGGTGTTCTAATTTTCCCACTCAAATTAAAATTCAAAATGTTGAAAGTCTTTTTCTCTGAATCTCTCCCACCCATCTTGCCACTCAAACTTACATGGGATGTCACTCATGGCATGGACAACACCCAGTCTATCTATATCTAGGTCATCTTCATATCCTTCTTTCCCTTTCTTTCCTTCACACCAAAGTCCTATTGGAAGAAACCTCCTTTTGCTCCTTCCACTCCCATCCATGTCTAAAATGGTGTTTTAGTTTTCTTACTTAGATTGAAATTCTAATTATTGAAGGTATTCCACTCTTCCCATTCCTTCCACTCCTTCAAGAAACTTTACCAACCCTTAAACTATATATAATTCCTTGGTTCCCCCATTAAATATTTATATGGGATGTAAGACTTTCTCCTCCTTCCCCTCTTTATCTTCCTATTTAAGAATTTGCCTCTCTACATGCTCTTATGAAAGGGAGATTTCAATAGCTCCTTTCACCCTTAAAACCAATAAATCTAGTTCTAAATAATCCTTCTCTACTACCCCTTCTTCTTGAGGATGGTCTTATTACTTTTCCACTATACTTATTATTATGGGCCAAACATTATCCTTCACTTCCTTTTCCTTTGGCTCAGGAAAGTACCTCTCCTAAATTTGATAATATCTCAAACTGTTTCTGCACCAAGTCTATCTGATTCTTCTTTATTCTTCCTCATCCTCCCTCTTGAAGTCTAGGAGTATCTAGGATTTGAAGGTCTACACCATTAGATTATATTATATTAAACTAATGACAAATTTCTTAAGAGTTATGGTTTTCCCACTCCATGTTTTTACATTATGATAGACACTCAATATAAAAGTTAATTCAATAAGTAGAACAATGATTATCATTGATATTTACATCTTTGAAATAAGTGTTGTGCATTAGTGATTCATATTGTAAATTTGTTATTAAAAGGTACTTTTTATACAAAAAGTCTACTCATAGTTTAGGTGATTGGAAAATAATAGGGATTTTATTGAAGAGAAATGACCTATTGTCATATTTTGGTAAATATCAACAATAAAGACCTTTAAGAAGAAATATTACTATAGAAGATCAACTAGAACCCAAAATTATTTAAAATGATCAAGATCATGTTTAGTAAGATTTTGATTATTTTTAATTAGAATATGAAATTAAAAATAATAATGAATATGACATAGGTGATATAAAACAATCTGATAGTGAAAGTATTATTAATTCAATCTCTCAATTAATTCTTAAAAGTCATAACTACTCTAAAAAAATGAAGTCAACCCAATGAGACATGCCAAGGAATTTTTAGGTTGAATGGGTTTTTAATTATCCTTTCATTAAAACTATTTTGAATGATGATATTAATGAGCCACCAAAAGAGTGCAAGTGCAAAAAATGTACTTGGAAACTTGGGAGGGAAAAACATTTACAACTAAAACTAGAAACCATAGAGAAGCATGTAGGGAAAGTGTATGAAATTAAAATTATAAATAGAGAGGATAAATCTATGATACGATGGAGAAAAAAATAAGAATATCTTCATTTTAGGTATTCACATGAATATGATGAATACTTGGAAAAATAGGAAAAGCTTAATGCAAGTAGAAGAACTATCAAATATATGTTTTTTAAGATGATGGGAATCAACCAATTCTAAAAGAATATACAACTTTGTGGTGTTTTTCACATTTTAAATAGAGTTTAACCAATCATATATTATTCAGGTATAAGGACATTCTATAATTTCCTAACATCCTGAACTTTCTAAATACTCATTAGTTAGCTAGTAGTGGTTAGGAATGGGTTAAATGGCTTGCTCAAGTATAAAATAAGGGTCTTAAAGATAAAATAAGGCTATCAAGATACTTAACATTATCACTTGATGAAGTTACAACTATAGATAATAATTCTTGTGTGTAAGCATATTTACACTAATGTAAACCATGTTTGCTAGCCTCATTTTCTTTCCATTCATAAAATGAGAGAAAATTCAACTTCCCAAAACATTTTTACTAAATTGTCAAAAATATTTTGAAAGAGGTTTGTGGCATGGATGATTCCTCAATTTCCAAAAAGGTTATTTGTGTAGGGGAAGATGGAGCATCAGTTATGCAAGGTCAAATAAGTGGTATTTGTGTATTGTTACAAACTTTTTATACACCATATATGATTGGTATTCATTACATGTCACATTTAATGAATTTGACATTATAAATTGTGATCAAGTTAACTTAATCTCAAAAATTGAAGATCTTATTTATGAAATCCATTCATACTTTTGTAAAAGTCCAAAAATATTTTTAGAATTTTAACATTTTGTTAAAGGTTTAACACAAGGAAATAAACTACTTAAGGATGTTGATACCCAAGGATTTCCCTTCATGGACTGACACATAGTGTATATTTAAAATATTAGTCATTAATGGGAGTAATGGAATAACATCATCACACAATAGAAAAATCTCAATATTTTTTGTTTAGGTTAATTGACATAGAGACATTATTGACCTTATTTAGCCTTATGCTTATATTGGATGAAATAAACTTAATGATAAAAAAATATCAATAAATAATAATGTACATTCAAAACTATATCAAGATGATAAAATTAATATCCCTTACACTTAGTAATCTATATCTAACTCAACAATCATAGGGTAAAATTTCACAAGTTGGAACTTAATGACAAAAATTGAAAATAATAGTAACTATTTACACTTTAATGAAGATGGAAATTTATGTGTAGAAGTGTGAGGTTATAAAATACCCTCACACACTTATTCCATAGTTGTTTACTGTAACAGACTCTGATAAGTTCTTGTTATAATAGATTGATTCCTTGATGTTGTATCCTCTGTAAGGTCCACCTTGAAATAAATTTCAAAATGTTTCTCTTCATAGATTAGAGAACAGTTTCCTTTAGATAAATTAATCTAAGCCATGGTTATGGTGTACCCTCAATATTGAAACAATGTTAGCTTGTCATATTTTTAGAATAAAATTTAAACCTTGGTACAACACTTCTACAAGAGTGTATAATTGAATGGTGAAAAAATTAAAGGCATTTTAGATTTTCAAAATCCAAGGGAGTAGTTTGCTTAACTTGCCACAAATTTTTTTGTAACAAGTTAAAGTTTTAGAGAATGATTTTGAATATGGATCAATCACTAGACTATGGACTACCTTAAGTTTGAGTGAAATACTATCTGATAGTATGTCAAAATATTTTAATCTTGAAAATTTATGCCAACAATTATTTTGGACTCAATGGAAGATGAAATAATTATAGTGCACTGTCATTGTTAAAGTCAAAGTTAAGAAACAAACTTGAAAATAATTTAGAGGCTTGTTTGAGGCTATATGAAACTAGATACAATGTCCTAAATTTTCCCTTTGATATAGCTCTAGAAATTTGACAATCTACATGTGAAATAAGAGTATTGAATAATAATTTTTCAAACACACTATACTCAAAGAGTTCTGTAATACTAGATCCAAGTACAATAACTTTTAAAGAGAATGCAAATAATTAGGATTAAAAACAATATTAAAAAAATTCTTGTTGAAATTTAAAATTTAGGCATTTACAATATGAGGTTGATTGAGGAAGGATAGGATATTTTTTATCCCCAAGAATTTTTCATGGATTCATGTAGCCATATTACATTTTTATCATTAAGAGTGGGTGACTTTAATTTTGGTGGAAAGCATTGATCCTTGATTATAAAAAATGTCTTTTGTATTATGTTTGATTAATAAAAACATTGATATAGTAGTTGTAAACTCTATTATATACATGTATAATTATATTGTGGTGTTCTCTTGTTATTGTATATAAAAACTATTTGAGATACCTATAGTGTAATGAACTGTAAACATGAAAACTATATAGTTACACTATATCTTAAGTTTTATATTAAGATGTTCAAATATCATACTATAATTTATTTTATCAAAAAAATTATTATTTTTGGTTTATTATATATCTAGTTGGTATTTTGGGAGACTAAGACTTACAGAGGTCTATACTCAGTTTATACTAAGTTAAGAGGCTTATAATAATCCAATGTTTTCATACTATTTCCTATTGTATTCATTTAGATATTCTTTGAATGAGATTTTAAACTTATTCCTATCACTACACTTAGTATACAAATCTTTGATTTGATCTTCATAGTATTGCTTCAGTGGAAAATCACAAAATGGTATTTGGGATAGCTTAGTGCATAGATATGTTGTTATGGTCTATTGTTAGCCTTATACTTATGTAAGTGACTTGTATACAATTAATTTTAAGATTGAGCTCTATACCAACAATGCCAAAATGGAAACAAACATTTCAAGCTCAAATGAAATCATTGTAGTCTGATAAAATCATCATTTAATTATTTAATAAACATTGTTAATTTTGTGTGATGTTGGATTTAAGCATATAAGTGACTCATGATTATATAAAAACCTATGATTTATAACAATGATGATCAATTGATGTTGAATCCTCTATTTTTTGTCTATATCAAAACCTATAGTCTATGAATCTTATATCAAAATGGTTTAGAGTAGTTTTTAATAGAAATAATAGAGCATGAGCTGAAAATCACAATGTAAACAAATGAAAATGACATTTTAAAAAACACTTTACATATGTTTTCACTATATCTAGGTCAAGACCCAGTTGAGCCCTAATAACCATAGTTATCAGTGACTAACTATATCTAGTTACTTTCCAATAACCACATCTAACAAGGATCTACCCATCTCTTGGTAAGTAGGGAGGTTACTCATTTGCATTTTTTTTTCAAATACTCATGGTTACTTAGTGATTACCCACAGGTCTAAATACAAAGCTTAAAACATTTTATAACAATGTGATAAATGATTTATGTATTTTGTATCTCAATTTCATAGATGATTTTATTGTGGTAATTATATAGATGATTTATTATGATTATCCTCTCTTAAACGTAGGTATTGATGATGTCATTCACATGGTTATAGTATAGTTAAAGGATGAGCTAGGCCTGGGGATGAAAGAGTTCTACAAACTAACATAAAAAAGGTATACAGATATAGGAATAATCAATTTAAGAATGGGTTTTTATATTCTTATCTTGCATTTATTTTATTTTATATAGTTATATCATTATGTTTTTTTGTGGAAATATTTCAACCTTTCAGCTAATGGATGGGGTGGAATGGGCCACCAATGTTTGGGATCATTGCACTCATTTTTTCCCTCAACATTTGTTTGATGTATACCTATAGTTATATTTTTTGTTGTCACTTTAGTTGCACAAGAAACATATAGAAGGAGTATGCATGAGATTCTTAGTAGTTTATAAACAAGGGTAAGAATCACTTCCCCTAAAATTTATATTTATCTATTTGCATGGTAATTTTTCACATCATAAATATAAGTTTATATGAATATATATAAATTTATCAGTGTGACACTTTTTTTTATTCCAAGGAGAAAGGAGCTTGTACTCATGAGTGGGTTCAAAAAAATAGTAATGGAGGCATATAAAAAATAAGCAATGATGGTGAGCCACTTTTAGTAAGATTTTGGAAGGTTTAAATTTGTCTTAAAGTAATATTAAAAGGTTATGATTGCATTTAACATTGGTAATATTTTTTATTTTAAAGATTTTATTATATATAGGCTCAACAAGTTGAAACTCATAAGTTGATTGAAGATTGGCCTACTTTTTTTTTATGTTGCATTCTAATTTTATTTTATCATTTTGTCTAATTGGATTATGTTTATCTTTAAAAAATGTCAAAAGTACATAAAATTCTTCTTATATGGATGGTAGTAGAAGGAGAAATATTAATGGTTGTTGAGATCAATGGTATGTTGTATGTGTTTTCTTTAGATAGTTCTTATTTGTAAGAAGAGATAAAATGTTATATTTGCATGTATTTGGTTTTATAAAGAGTAGTATACATGATAATTTAGGGTAGACTTATTTATTTCTTTATTATTTATTTAAAATAAATAAATATATATATATATATATCTAAGAAAACATATCTTATATTCAATATGAATGGATTATAAGAGAGCTTTCAATATAAGTATGGTAGGACCAAATCATGCCAAATAATTTTTACCAAAGTCATGGCAACTTTTTTACTATTTTTTTTAATTTTATCACTCATCAATTAAAATGAGTAGATATTATGATGCTCAAGTTTCACTTAGACATTAATATTCAACAAGATATTAAAGAGTGATTCTCAAATAGACACTTTTATATTGAGTGGGTTGTGTATTTATTGCACATAAGTTGAATTATTGTTTAAATTGAAAAAAATTCAACATCATCCATAAAAATAGTTTTAAACATGAAATTTATAATAAGGTAAGTGGTAAGGAATTTTAATAGTGATGAATAATCTAATATTGATAATATTAATAAACTAACTATGAGTCAACATACCTATCATGCTTTGATAACTCTATATGAATGTGAACCTCAATTTTTTGAGGAAGCTATTCAATATGATAGGTGGAAAATTTCTATGCAAGCTGAATACAAATCCCTAATTAAAATATAGACTTGGGTTCTTATCCCACCTCTACCTAAAAGGCATATTATTGGTTCTAGGTAGATTTACAAAATTAAATATAATGTAATTGGTAAAATTGACAAACTCAAAGCTAGATTGGTTGTTCATGGTTTTACTCAAAAACCAAAGGTTGACTATTTGAAACCTTTGCTCTTGTGGCAAAATGAATACTGTTAGATTTCTTGTTGCTCTTATAGCTCAAAATGGTTGGATTATACACCAAATGTATGTCAAAAATACATTCATAAATGATGATCTAGAAAAATAAATCTACATGACTTGGCCTAAAGGTTTCAATAAACCTCACAAAGAACATTATGTTTTTAAGTTATACAAATCTCTTTATGTTTTAAAATAAGCTCTACGAGCTTGGTATTCTAAAATCACTAGTTATTTTAAATTAGTTTATCTAATTATTACTATGATAATTATCTTTGTAAAAATTGAAAATAATCATTTTATCTTAAGTGTATTATATGTTGATGATATTATTATTACTCACAATCAATTTAGTTTAATTATTAAATATAAAGATAAACTAATTCAATCTTTTGAAATGACTGATCTAGGCATTCTTCATCATTTTTTAGGAATGTTTGTTTTTTTAGGATAAAAATTCAATTGTTGTAGCTCAATCTCAGTATGCACGTAACCTTATTTTTAAATTTAATATGATTGACTATAATCCAACATCTTCCCCTATTTAATTTGGTGTTAAGCTTGATCCAAAACCTACTTATGACAAATCTAACTCCACTCTATAAAGATAACTAGTTGAATTTGTTTTATTTAACTATTACTAGGCCATATGTTTCATTTGTTGTAGATCTTGATTCCATATTCATGTAAGATTTGTATTTGGATCATTATAAATTATCAAAGGAACTATAAATTTTGGTTTATATTATTCTTCCATTACTAATGATAATTCATATGTTTATTGTGATGCTAACCATGTTGGTGATATTATAGATCATAAATCTACTTCTAGATAAGTGTTTAATTTTGGTAAAGTGTTATCACTTAGAGAAAAAAAAACTTATAGTTTCTATCTCTTTTATAGAAGTAGCTTATAGATGTGATATGGAAGATAATAAAGAAGCCATGTGGTTGTGAATATTGTTAGAATAACTCCATTTGGATTTTTCTAACAGTACCACCCTAATTTGTGATAATCAAAGTTGTATAGCTCTATCAAAAAATATAGTGCATCACAAAAATAATGAATCATATTTAAGTTCATGTGCATTTTATCTAAGAGAAATTCCTAAATGATAATATTGATCTCCATTTTTATCCTTTGGATGAACAAGTGGAAACTATCTTCACAAAACTAGTTGGTGCTACCAAGTTCTACAAATTTTGTACAATGTTGGGCCTCTTTGAGTTTCCATTGAGGGGGAGTGTGCACGATAATTTTGATTCCTAATGACCATATGTTCCTGTATTTTTATTTATACTTATCAAATTGTAAAAGTATTTTAATAAGTCACTCTATGTAATTTTGGTAAACTTCACCATATCTGATTTTATAGTGTACTCAATACTTAAAATCAAATCTTTTAATAGAGGCCCTTATTGTATAAAAGGCTCCAAATTAATTGATTGATTATTCATGTAAAACTATGAGATGTAGTCTCATAATCATGTTAGCCTAAACTTACTCCAAGTAATTTATGTATTATAATTCATTTTGTTTCAAAAAGTGATATTGGCATGATGAAGGTTTTTAAATCCTTCAAATTTAAATGCATATTAAACTCATCATAGATGGTTTAGAGTATAATGCCCTTTGTATAAATGTGGCTTTGGCATGTATCCCCACTTAATAATAATGGGGAGTGTTGGAATAATTAATGATTAAGTAGTCTATAAACATCATTAATATATTAAATTACATTAGTAAATAAATAAATAATACTATATTTTATTATTTAAATTATGTGATTTAACTATGCGTTAATAGATACTAAAATATATGTTATTAAAACTTAACTTTGGGTGGGAGGTTGAACCCATTGGTTACAAAGGTTCACTCTAATTATAAATGATTTTATGTAGTAAAATCATAATATACATAACACAATCAAACCTAATTCATTTCAATACACATAAGTTGACGAGCATTCAAAAGCTTATTTAAATAATTGGTTCTATGAAGAGATTGTGAGAAGTGAGGGGAAGTTAATTTCATTGTTTCATATTGGTTTATAATATATGAATAATAAATGTGGGGTTTTTTAAATCTCTGTGAGGTTTTCCCACTTACATATGGTGTTATTTGTGTCTTTGTTATTAATTTCATATCTAGAACTAGTGTGCATTTATTTTAACATTATTTTCATTTGAATTTGTTTTATGTGAATAGTATGTTTGATTTTATTCTCCCTTAATTGTTTCAAGAGAAATTATCTAATGATGAATCAATGCATCATCAAAATGAAGAAATGAGAAAATGCATTCTTAACAATACCTCCAAAATTAGTAAATGGTTCTATCAGCATGCCCCTTACTATTCCTCCCAATGCTACCCTCTAATTTGATTTGTAACTTATTTCTTAGACTATCTTCCTTGATATATGTAAGCATGGTGACATTCTCAAGAAAAAAACTTCAAATAGTTTAGAATATGTTATTTTAATTTCAAAAGTAGAGCAAAAGTAATTATTTTCTTGAGAAATTAAAAGTGATTTTTATTGAAATATGACTTATGGATTATTGTATTATGTTTGAGATGGAACAAATGGTAAGGTAAATGATGGGAAGAGAAAAAACTTGTCTTCTCTTTATTTTTTTTACCAAATAAAACAACTATGGAATTATAATATTGTAGGAAATTTGGTTTGTTATTTTTCTCATTTGATGATGCTATTTGAAATTGTTATATGGGATTTAAGTATTGTTTGTTGGATCAAAGTGAAATACCACATTGAATTTTAACTTATAATGTATAATTCATTTGAATACACCTTTTTAATTATCCAAAAGATAATTCTTAGAGAGGAAAGTAAACAAGTTATAAGTAACTTTTAAGTAGCACAATGAACAAAGATAAAAGAGGAAATACTGACTTGAACCTTAAGAACATTCTAATGAACATTTTTTATAGATTAAAAATTTTCATTGAACATATTGCATTGGAAATATCTATTAAAAAAATAAAATTGAAACGTTTTGGTTATTTACAAGAGCTTGTTTGTGTAGTTTTTCTTATACAATATTAATTCAATGTTTATGACTTATGAGCATGCTATGTATTGTGCCCTTTTAAATTATTAATAATGGTTTTGGTTTGATATTTCATTAAGATGATGTGGTAGTATGTCATATTTTAATTTAATCAAGTTATCTTCCATATGTATGCTTACCCATTTGGAATTTTAAAACTTAGGCAGAAGAAAATGAGCGGTTTTGGTTTTATATTATGTGAAGAGACTGAATGGTGGCAACACTCTTAGTAGAGTAAAACAAGAAGATAATAAAATTGGTTTTATTATTTCATAGATATTAAGAGTTAAAAAACTCAAGTATGATATTTTACATTAGTTTAGTTATGATATTGAATAATATTCTTTTGAAACGAGTGACTATATATTTATTCTCTCTAACTTTAATGTTCTACACTTTGAATGGTATTTGGATTTTTTCACATAAATACCATAAATTTTCATAGAGATAGGATATATCATGATTAAAATTTATGGTAATGATTTAGATAAAATGCTTTAGGTAATCTAACTTATACATTGAAGGGTATTGTTTGGCTATGTTTTCCAGGGTGTTTTTCAAAGTGAACATTTTGACATTTTATTGTTTTAGCTCTACAAAACATATTAATTGACTTAGTGTGGGTACAAAAAATAAAGGAGTTGTAGGAAAACTATTATACAAGTACCTAACTTGAATTAACTTAGTTTTTGAATTATATTTATTTAGAGGCTTTGTTCTTGTTATCCCCTTTACTAATCTTGGTTGAAACTTATTTATATTATTTTATGTTAGCCTAAGATCTAGTTAATAATTCTATACCTATCATTTTCACATCTTGACCAAACATGAGAATGTGGATGGTTGTTCAATGCAAAATAAAACCTACCATAATACAAATGATATTATTTGAGATACAATCAATTTTCTCTTTTTAATGTTATATTCTAGTATGCAGTGCATGTTTTTGCATCAAATGTGATTTTTTTCATGGTCATATCCTTATCCATTTATATTTATCTTTGAATGGGACTAATTTACAATATTTAGATTTGTTGTGTTCCTGATTTTTTTAGCATGACACTCAGGTATTAAAAATTAAAATACCAGGGTATATTTTTGTTAGGGGATGCTATTCAAGATGTAATAGAAAATGGTTTTAAGCCTATTTTAAAAAACTCAAAGCATATTTCAATCTATCATAGATTTGGTTAGAAATTTTTCCTACCTTTCAAAATCCATGTTTTTATTAGGTTCAAAGACCTAGTTACTTGCATAAATGGTTTGGTGTCAATGTTGGTAAGTTTTAGAAATAATAATTTATTATTATTACCTAATGAATCTATTCAAATTTATGCTCATGTTCATTAGTTGGATATATGACAGTTTATTTCCCTCAATTTTTTTAATGTTTAATATGTCTATAGGGTAGGCTATTTTTATTTTACATGTTCCCATCCAAATAAATAGTTTTTCTCTTAATGATCCTACACACTTTGGTAATTCTTTATAGATATTACTCATATAATTAGTTTTATTAAAATTATTAGCTTGTTCATAAGCTTAGTTAAGCTTATTAGACTTTATATTTTTTTTTAAGGTTGGTTATGTGATTTAACCACCTTGGTTGATTGGTTATATGGGTGAAGATATTCTTTGATTCTAGTCAACCTTATTATTTTGTCTACCTCCTTGATTATAGTTGTTATAGGCCTATTTATTTAATCCTCTATAATAACAAAAGTGTACAATTTTTTTTTCTCATTGAATGTATATCTCATATGGTATTTGGTGTTCATTTTTGGAAATCATAGAGAGAATCCTATGAGGGAGATAATGTTAGGGTGGAGTCATGGTGAGTAAATGCACTGGTAAAGATATTGAATGATAGAAAATCATTTTTAGAGGATGTGGTGAAGTATGCCAGCTAAAATAATTTTACTCCTAATGTTATAAAAGAAAGAAGGAGGACATG
The DNA here is from genome assembly GCA_037957365.1 of Torreya grandis. Classification (NCBI taxonomy): domain Eukaryota; kingdom Viridiplantae; phylum Streptophyta; class Pinopsida; order Cupressales; family Taxaceae; genus Torreya; species Torreya grandis. The sequence goes on from JARHVA010002832.1 coordinate 2,312,065, forward strand.
GTGAGAGGCAAGAGAAGGAAAAAGGTATTTTGTTGAGTTAACAGAGGTTAGCATTCCAAAATAAAAGTATTGTCAAAAGTAAAAGTTTCATTATAAACAAAATAAAATTCTACTTCTTTGATGTTTAGAGGTTAATCAACAGACAAGAGGAGAGGATCAACAAATAAATAGGTGTGGTGCCCTTTCTTATTTAAAAAATAAGGCATGGTGTTTTTGTTGTAAAATGGCTAGTTTAAAACATTTTTTATTACCATATTCATATAAATTAACAGGCAAAAACTTTAGTTTATGGATCCAAAAGATATTATATGTGAGTATCAAAATATAGACCAAATTATACTTGATGAAGATTCTAGACTAGATGACTATGGTAAATGTCATTGTGAGGCCTTAATGATCTTAAAACTCTCTGTAGCTGATACTTTAATACCAAAATTTAGAAATGTTACTATTACACCTAAATTGTGGAAACATCTTAGGACCAAATATCAGGTTTCTAAAGCTAGTAGGATATTGTATTTGAATAATCTCCTATTTTCCACTAATATTTAGGAAGGTGGATCCATTTTTTAGTATTTATTATAGTTGAAGGTAGTGGAAAACCTTGTAGATGAGCAATACCTCTGTTCCTATACGATTTTTGCTTTTCACATTCAAGAAGGAAATGAGAAACTAAGAGAAATGGTCTAAGGCTTGTATGTACCTGGATGAAGTCTTGCACACCAAATTTAGATGATAGTGAGAACTCCTCTTTGGTTGTGGAGGATGACACCTGTAGAAGAAAGAGACTTGGACAAAGAAGGCATTAGATGAGGAGATGGTGGGCTACCAAGCAAAAGATTGATCTCAGAAGTATGAAGACTTCCTTGAGGGATGTCAACCCACTGATTGATAAAAATAATGTCTGATAAAAGGCAAAATGATAAAAGAATAAAATGATTAAAGACTGAAAAGGAAATGGAAGCAAATGCTTACCTGAATGCTATTGTTGGCATGGTCACAGTCACCGATGTTGGTTAGTTTGCCGACGTCGATTAGTCAAGTCTATCGATGTCAGTTAGTCTACCGACATCGGTGAAGGCAGTGTTCTCTGCAGCTGGCATCGGTCGGGGTAGTAGTCTTTGGATGATGTCTGGTCGAGTTTTTGGTCTATGGACGGGTCTATGGTCTATTTGGGGTCAGCAAAATGGCTTGAGGTGTCTGTGCAGAGGTCTGGGGAAATAGACAAAATGTCAAAAAGGGACAGAGGGATAGAGGAGGCCAACAGGAAGATAAGGATTTAGGTCTAGTCTGGAAGTGCTGGATGGGAGCTAACAGCTAATACATTTCTAGATTATTGAAATGAAATAAATGAAACATTCTTAGCTCATACCTGCTGAAGAAGAAATGTTGCTGACTGGTTGTACCTATTGTTGAAGCTGCTAGTGTGGAAGTCCTATTGTTGAAGCTACTGTAGAGTTCTTGTTGTTGCTGTAGCTGGTGCAGAAGCCCTGTGAGAGAGAGAGTGAGAGGTCTGGTGGGTTGAAGACTGGAAGATTCACTGATTGTTGAAGGTCGAAAGGTGGATGATTGAAGGAGCGGATGCAAAGATTGGAAAACCAGATTGAAAGATTGAAAGGTTGGATCCTATGTTCCAGTCAAGAACGTAGTCTTGAAGGCAACCGACACCGGTAAAACCGCTAACGTCGGCTGACTACTGACTGACATCGATGGCTAGAAGGCGGGCAGAAAGGCTAAAAATAGCCTTCTGTCTGTTTTCCCAACTACCGGGTCAGCGGGTTGGGGTAAGAAATGGTTAAAGGCAGGTTAAATGAGATGAGAGGATGAGTGAGAGAATAAAATGGGGGTCTAGGAATTTAAGATTGGTCATGGGGTAGTGAAGGGAATCCAAGGAAGGGCATCCTAGGGTGGTGAGGTGGCAAGGGGAGAGAGAGAATTATTAATTTAAAATAGATAATTATTTTAAATTAATAAGACATAGGTGGGTTATGGTTAGAAGTGGAAAGGGACCAAGGGGACCAAGGGGGGAGTCGACCAAGGGTTTAGACACGATTTTGGTGTCTACATTTGCCCCTTTTTGTCTTGTTGGTTGTTTTAGATGAACTACAAGACAAAAATAGGAGTTGGTTGCCCCAGGTGTGGGATAAGGTTGATTTCATCTTGTTGGTTATTTAAGTGAACTGCAAGACAAAAAAAAGAGGGTTGGTTGCCCTGATTATGGATGAGGTATTCTTTGCCCCTTTTTGTCTTATTGGTTGTTCTTGATGAATTGCAAGACAAAAATAGGAGTTGGTTGCCCTAGTTATGGTATGAGGTTACTTTCATCTTGTTGGTTATTTTGATGAACTGTAAGACAAAAATAGGAGGTTGATTGCCCCAATTATGGGATGAGGTATTCCCCCTCAAAGCGGGAGTCGAGGGAGGGGAACCTAAAATCGGGTGCCAATTTGACAGAAAGTGGATGAAAATGGTGAAGATGGAGTGAGAATGCTACAATAGTCATGATTTCATGTATACCACTTCACACGATGGTCAGGTCAAATTGTCGCAGGTTAAGGGTCGAGGAGTGCCAAAATTGAAATAATCGGGCCCTAGCATTTGGTCGTAGCTGATTGGGTTATTCAATCTAAGCTAAAGCTCCAATGGTCATCATGTTCCAGGTATCTCAGGCTTAGGAAGTGCTCTTAGAAACATGAAAATGTCACAAGTAGTGGGGATCAACTAGCTTGCAATCCTATACTTGTGAAGGTCATAAATAGTCTGCACACAATTTTGCTAACCATTCGTGAGGTAGCACATATGCAAAAACAACCAAGGGAACATTGTCTTGGAAGTGGTTGGAGTCGAAGGAGATAGGCATGATCTCTAATGTCATTGGTCAAGGCTGGTCGAGATAGATAACTATTCAAATGAATGGGCAGATGAAAGAATGTGGCCGAGCTAAGCTCAGAAGACTGAGTGCTACCTACATAGCCCCTGTGTGAAGGGCCTCAGGCCAATGTAGTTCTCCCTAAAAGGGAGGAAGAGGATCAATGTGGTAGATTGTTGGTTTTGGTCATGGTCAAGGTCATAGTCATATGGTAAAAGGATTTGTCCATCAGGTAGACAAATAAATGAGGGTGGTCGAGCTAACCCCAGAGGATGTTATGTCATCTGAGTGCTGCCTACATAGCCCCAGTCTTAGGGCCTCAGACCAATGTAGTTTAGACAAAGAGGTAAAATGGTCGATGATTGGTTCGGTCATGTGTTGAAATGATGAGGATAAGATGATGTTGTAGCCTTTTCCATATTGTGTGATGGTGTATTCTACAACATTGGTCGAGTGGTCTTTCATCCCTAGCAATTTTCCATATTCATGATGGATGTATGCTAAAAATGAATTGGGTCATTTATGCTTCAATAAGTAATGGTTTATGCTTAACATAAATTGTGTCTGGTTGATAGTTTTCGTGTATTTTTGTCCATGAAAACTATGTGAAATGGATTATGTCATGTCGGTGGTCTGAAAATGTTTTGGTTTTGATTTGGGTTTGGTTGGATAGATGATGATTGGGTTGAATTGTTTGACCAAGATGTGTTAGAAGTGAAAGGTGTGTTGCTCTTTCATTAATAAGGACCAAAATGATGGCATAGATAAGGGGTTGTTTAAAAACAAAAGACCCATTCATGCATTACGTCGTTGACCAGTGGTTGTGTTAGAGAAGCAATCGAATCACATGACGTTAAGTGAGATCAAAATCCCTTGAGTATGTTGGGGTGATAGGCGTGATGTGATAGATGGAAGGAAGGGGGAACCCTTTTTGGTAGGAACAACTTTGCCCCTTTTATAGGTGACCCCAAGAACAATTATAGACAAGTCCATGACTTTATAGTTTGTCAGTCAAAAATTTTTTTTTTGGTGCAGACTGATCGATGTGAGAAGTCTACGAGGGGATGTCATTTTGCTTTGTGGTCATGTTGTGAAGCTGATCGATGCAGGAAGCTTCTGAGATAGTGTTGTGTATGTAGCAAGATTTAGGCATAGCCATCCTTCAAGGGAGTGGTCTATACTTTGCTTTTGTATGCTTTTGAGATGACTTTGGCCTAGCTGTCCTTCAAGGGAGTAGTCTAGTAAATACAACAATTATGTAGCTATCCTTCGAGGGAGCAGTCTACATTTAGAGTTTTATGACCTTGGAATATGCATCCCACTTTTATAGTTTTTTGATTGATTTTTTTTTGACTGGACTTTTGGTCATGGACTTGACTATAGAGGTTTAGAGGGTTTCCCTTTTATTAGGACAAAGCATTCATGCTTGACCAAAGGGTTGACTAATGTTTAGAGGGTTGAGGGTTGAGGGAGATAGGAATGACAATCACAGGGAGTGCTCAAGGGATCGAGCTTAAGTTAAACGTCAAGTGAATAATTACTTGACTAATAGTAGACTGGTTGAAGATGCAAGGCATAAAGGGGCTCAGGTTCTGGCAAAGTCCCTAGCCCATGCTTGTGTTATGATGCAAGGTTTGAATCAATTAGGAGTAAACTTGCCCCATTTGGTTCATTCTAAATTGGTCACATGTTGATTGATGTTGAAGGAGTTGGTTGAGGTCATGATTAAAAAGGTTGGTTGACATTTGGTCAATGTTGGGTCGAAGTTGGTTGATATTCGGTCAATGCTTGGTTAAAGTCGATGTTTGGTTGAAGCTTGGTTGAGGCTTGGTTGAGGCTTGGTCGAGGCTTGGTTGATATTTGGTCAATGTTCTAGTCGAGGCTTGGTCAAGGGTTGGTTGATATTTGGTTGAGGTCAGTTGATATTTGGTCAATGCTAGGTTAGATGATGTGATTAAAAGGTTGGTTGATGTTTGGTTGAGGTCGGGTTGAATGTTTGGTCAATGGTCGGTCGAATGTTTGGTTGAGGTTTGGTCAACGGTCTGGTTGAGGTTGGGTTGAATGTTTGGTCAAGGTTGGGTTGATGCTTGTTTGGTTGAGGCATGGTCGAGGCTTAAGATTAAAAGAGTGATTGATATTTGGTCGAGACTGGGTTGAAAGGTTGGTCGAGGCTTGGATAAATGTTGAATTCCCCCAGCGGCTAGGAAGAATGTTTGATAGATTGGTCAAGGTTGGTCGAGGCTTGGTGGTCAGATTGACTGTGTTGATGTTGAATAAGGGGGTTAAAGGCAGTAAAGGGACCATAGTCTAGCGTGGAGATTCTGATTTAGGTAACGAGGTTTGAGAAGCATGGGTCGGTGTTGATGATTTATCGAAGGGGTGGTTAAGAGGATCCTTGATGAGAAGGGTATCCTTTCTCTGATGTTGATGAATGACAGCTCTAAGAGCACAACAACACTCAGTGTCATGTCCCAGAGTGTGATGATAATGGCAAAATTTAGAGTTGTCAAACCAAGATGGTCTTGACCTGAGATTTGATGAATGGGATGGTGAGGAGGTTGAAGGTTTGTTGACGATGTGGTCAAGAAGAAGGGTGTCTTTCTCCAAGCATTGGTGAATGAAAATCTTGAGGGCACAATAATGCTCAGTGTCATGCCCAGGTGTGTGATGATACACACAAATTTGAGTGTCTTCGAACTAAGGTAGTTTTGGTTTGAGAGATTAATATGGTTTAAGAGGTGGGAGATTGATGCAAGAAGACTACAATAGTTGCCGTAACAGCAAGGCATAAGAACCTGCTAATGGGTCTGTGTATTTTATTGCAGGAGGGGTTGATGACTTTGATTTGAGAGGCATAGGAGGTGTTGGTCATACCATCATTTCTATGGGTGGTGTAGCCACACGTGTAGATGGCACTTTGGAGGTGATAGGTGTTGAATGTTTTGGAGGAAATATATGTCTGATGGGTTGAGGGGATAATGGAGGTGACTTGCCTCTATGAAGTATGAGAGTAGGAAGCACTCCTATTAAAGTGGACGAATGCAGGCCCAAAATTGAAGGTAATGATGAAGGTGGGGGAGAAGTCCTCTGATGTGGTTTAGTGGCCTTATTTGGTTTGGATTGAGGGCCACCATTGCACGAGGCGAGGTTAGATACAGGTTTGGGTTTGGATGTGGACAAAGGTGAGTGAGATGTAGCAATCTTAGGCAAAAGGCAATAGGAAACCATAATTGGGTCTTCCTCAGTCGAAATAGATGAAGAGACTGGTTCTTCTCTTGGTGGAGAAGGAATAGGAGAGTGCAGCTCCTCAAGAGGGCAGAAGGCAGGGATGATTGTGCCTTCGACTTGTGGTTGAGGAGTAAGCAAGGTATGGTCTTCCATTGGTGGGAGGAAGGATGGAGGTGGGCTTAATGGCATTGGTATGGTCAAGGCATCCCCCAATATAAGAGAGGTCGATGGAGGACTAAAAGGAGAAGAGGATTCTTCTACCTATGGAGGAGGTTAGTCAGGGATAAGAGGCGAGACAGTGTTGACCGTGTGTATGTCATGCTCTTGGGAGCTATCAGTCATGATCTGGACATTGGTTTTGATAGGAGGATGGTTAGGAAAGGGTTGTTTGAAGATATCGATGTGTTGGTTGGGTGGGGTGTTCAGGTTGTCCAAGATGAGATCACCCCTATCTATCATGTCTTGAATGATGTTTTTAAAGGTTTTGCAATTGTTGATGTCATGGCCTTAGACGCAGTGAAAGTGACAAAAGTCGGCCTCCCTATACCAGGTAGGGATAGCTTTTGAAGGGTCGAATTGAGGTGGTCAGATTGGAGGGAGATTGAGGACCCCCTATTTGACAAGTTTTTCCAAAACAAAAGCGTATGATTCTCCAAGTGGAGTGTATGAACGCTGGATGTACCATTGTTGGAATTGTTTGGTGATGCTCAGAGAGGTAGAAGGTTGAGATTGGTCAGTTGTTGTCGAAGATGGTGATCTAATGACCATAGTGTTGGCCACTCCTTTGGATTTGGAGTTAGCAAAAGAAGGTCTGGAAGAAGAAGGGTCATTGGCTTTCGCGTTGGTATTACACAATTTGACCTTGTCTTCTTCAATGGCACATAGTTCAAGCTTTTGGGCCATGGTGAAAGCTTTGTCAAAAGTGCAGAATGTTTGAATCTACAAGGTAGAAGAGATGTGCCTGGCACATGCTCAATAAAAGAGCTCGATGAGCTCAGGTTGAGGCAAGGACAAGGAGAGCTAGTTAATCAAGCCTCTCCAACGGGTGACAAAATTGACTATGGATTTGTCATCAAATTGCCTGATGGAGTAAAGGTCTATGATTGATATTGGTTTGGTGATATTGATAGAAAAATGGTCAAGAAATAATTGGGCGAGTTGAGTGAATGAAAAGATAGAATGTCTAGTAAGAGAGCTATACCAGTCAAGGGCAGGGCCAGAAAGTGACATGGGGAACGTGCGTAGAAGTAATGCATCATCATGGGCTATGAGATAACAGGCATGTCTGAATACCCGTAGGTGCTATTGCAGGTCTTCCTTACTCTAGAAATGAGAAAATTTAGGAAGCTCCCACTGACTGGGATACAATCTGATCGGGACGGAGGGATGGATGGGTTCGTTGCAAATTTTCTCATATGAGAGGGCATTGTGTGAACCAAAAATAGAGGTCTCGAGACTAGTCATTTTGTCCATCAACATTTTGATTATGTCAACTGACGGATTGACAGGTAGGGCACCCCCTAGGTTGTAGGGTACCTAGAAGGTGGTTGAAGAGGCATATGATGTACTTGGTTGTGCTTGTGTAGGTGCAACATATGGGTAGTGCATCATAGGGATAGATGTTGTGGTCAAAGGGGCTTGTGCCATGAAATTGGAGGACACAAGTTGACTAGATACCGCTAGAGGTGGTTGAGTGGCGGCACTGGTAAAAGGATAGGTTGTCACTCCCGCATGTATAGGTGCAAGAGTGGGTGAGGTCGAGGCAATCAAGTTCTGGTATAGTGTATAACTTGGTTGAATTACGTGTGGTTGAGGGGGTAATGACACCCCAATGGAGGTAGGTTCGAAAATAGATAGGGAGGCCAAACTTTGAGTATTGGCCATGGCTGAGTGACTAGTCAAGACAATATGCTGAGTCATGATGGGTTGGGTAGCGAATGACATCGATGTCATCATCACTTCACCTCAAAGGTCTCGCATCTGGTTTCTCGTGAGATAGTGTTGGAGGGCTTTGACATTGAGGTCCAAGAATCTTTCAAAATCTTGGTCCCCTTTAGGGATAATGGGGGTCTGAGTTGGGGTCAGTCGAGTAGGAGTTCTTTCGGTCTCTGAGTGGAACTCCATTATAAGACTGGTTATGGACGGGGAAGGCAGAAGTAGTTGATGTCTCACGTGGTCAAAAAGAGCCTTGGTTTGACTGCATGTCAAAACCATTCAAGGCAAACAGGTTCAGGTTCCAAAAACTGTGTTTTTTTTTAGCTTCAGAAACTCAGAATGGGGTTTTGGCAGAAAAAGGGTCGGGTTTTAAGGCTGCTATTTTGAAAAAAAGGACTGTGATAGTGACCGACGTCAGTTTAAAAACTGATGTCGGTGAGAACATATGGCCGATGTCAATCAGATAACTAATGCCAGTGAGGGAAGATTGCCGACATCGGTGGTAAAACCGATTCTAGTGACTGTGGTTTCCAGAAACTCAAAGAATTTTGAAAATTTTTGGAAAAGAAAAGGAAGAAGAACATCTTCACTAGCTCAAAAAACTAGATAGGAATAGAAAACTAGATGGAGATAGGTAGAACCTAAGCGTTAAATCCTAAGAATCAACTTTTAGAATCCTGTGGCTTATGCCTTAAAGTGATGTTTGGGAGATTGGCTGTCAGAATGGGTCTTAGAAGAGGTAGTCTATGGATGGTTTTAGGTCAGTTTAGGTACTCAAGAGTCTGTGTTAGGTTCCATACATGGCCTGGTGCTAAGGAGCAAGCTCCCCTCACTTCACGAGCCCAGTGATAAGCTGGTCTTGCTTAGCCAGAATATACTTTCCCTAGAGATTATCCTCTGCCAGAGAACAGAGTGGGCTTTCTCCTTGGTGATGAAATCCAAGTGGGATTGCCAGGATGGGTAAGGTATCTGCTGGGTGATGAAATCCCAGTCGGGCCTTGTCTCAGGTGAGTTTTGATGTTTGATTTGTGCAAGTGATTTGGTTGTGTAACATAAAGTGGACTATGATTAATTCATGATGTGGTTGTTAATTACTAGATGTGGACTAAGTATGCAAGCAAGCAGAAATGAAATGCAATGTGTTTTAAGCCCAAGTCGAAATGTGAGTTCAAATGAAAACAAGTTGAGAAAGGTTGAAGAGTATGACTTTTGACTAGTCTAAGATGCAAGAAAAGAAAGAAGAGTCCTTTTTAATCCTGCTTATGATGTCTTTTGGAAGAGATATAGAAGAAAGAGGTGAAAAGGAGAAACCTAATGCACCCTATATGAAAAGAAAGAAAAGAACCCAAGGAAGACCCTAGGGTCCCACCGGGCGTGCCAGAATGTTCCTATATAATTTTTGCTTTTCACATTCAAGAAGGAAATGAGAAACTAAGAGAAATGGTCTAAGGCTTGTATGTACTTGGATGAAGTCTTGTGCACCAAATTCAGATGATAGTGAGAACTCCTCTTTGGTTGTGGAGGATGACACCTGTAGAAGAAAGAGACTTGGACAAAGAAGGCATTAGATGAGGAGATGGTGGGCTGCCAAGCAAAAGCTTTATCCCAGAAGTATGAAGACTTCCTTGAGGGATGTCAACCCTCTGATTGATAAAAATAATGTCTAATAAAAGGTAGAATGATAAAAGACTAAAATGATTAAAGATTGAAAAAGAAATGGAAGCAAATGCTTACTTGAATGCTGTTGTCAGCCTGGTCACAGTCACCGACGTAAGTTAGTCTGCCGACATCAGTTAGTCAAGTCTGTCAATGTCAGTTAGTCTGTCGACATCGGTGAAGGCAGTGGTCTCTGCAGTCGGCGTCGGTCAGGGCAGTAGTCTTTGGATGAGGTCTGGTCGAGTTTTTGGTCTGTGGATGGGTCTGTGGTCTGTTTGGGGTCAGCAAAATGGCTTGAGGTGTCTGTGTAGAGGTCTAGGGCAATAGACAAAATGTCAAAAAGGGACAGAGGGATAGAGGAGGCCAATAGGGAGATAAGGATTTGGGTCTGGTCTAGAAGTGCTGGATGGGAGCTAATAGCTAATACATTTCTAGATTATTGAAATGAAATATTCTTAGCTCATACCTACTAAAGAAGAAATGTTGCTGACTGGTTGTACCTATTGTTGAAGCTGCTGGTGTGGAAGTCTTGTTGTTGAAGCTGCTGTAGAGTTCCTGTTGTTGTTGTAGCTAGTGTAGAAGCCCTGTGAGAGAGAGAGTGAGAGGTCTAGTGGGTTGAAGACTGGAAGATTGGCTGATTGTTGAAGGTTGAAAGGTAGATGATTAAAGGAGCAGATGCAAAGATTGGAAAACCAGATTGAAAGATTGAAAGGTCAGATCCTACATTCTGATCAAGAATGCAGTCTTGAAGGCAACCGACACTGGCAAAACCGCCGACGTCGGCTGACTACTGACTGACGTCGGTGGCTAGAAGGCAGGTGAAAGGCTAAAAATAACCTTCTATCTGTTTCACCAACTGTCGGGTCAGCAGGTCGGGGTAAGAAATGGTCGAAGGCAGGTTAAATGAGATGAGAGGATGAGTGGGAGAATAAAATGGGGTCTAGGCATTTAAGATTGGTCATGGGGTAGTGAAGGGAATCCAAGGAAGGGCATCTTAGGGTGGTGAGGTGGCAAGGGGAGAGAGAGAATTATTAATTTAAAATAGATAATTATTTTAAATTAATAAGACATAGGTGGGTTATGGTTAGAAGTGGACAGGGACCAAGGGGACCAAGGGGGGAGTTGACCAAGGGTTTAGACATGATTTTGGTGTCTACAACCTCATAGCCCTTTTTATGTATAATTTACCACCTTCATATGATTCATTTTTGGATTCATTACACATGGTTTTCAAGACACATAAATTGGATTTTGAGTAGTTGATCACACTTCTCAAAGAGAAGGAAAGGTTGCAGGAACAATCCATTAGTTAAAAATTAGAGTCTATAAAAAGTACACTCATGGCACTGTCACATGATAAGTTTACTTTTAAATCTAAATGGAAGTGTTTTTATTATAAGAAACATGGTCATGTGAAGAAATATTGTCATAAGTAATAATTTGATTGGGCAAATTAAAGAAAGAATTCAAAATTTTAAAATGTAGATGAGGAAGATGATCAAAGTTCAATGGGTGAGTTTGAATTTGTGTCAACATATAATTAGTCAATAAAGTAAAAAATATGGTATTTTCATTTAGGTGCATCAAGACACTACATGTGTCAAAAACACTGTTATGTAAACTTTGCAAAAGATGATAATTACACTCAATCAATTTCCTTAGGTGATGGTTGGGTTCACTATGAATCCTAACCTTTATGTGTAATTTAAAGGAAATATATGCATCATTAATAATATTAATGAAAATAAATTCAGTTTTATTGGTATTGGTCATAAGGGATTGTATAAGTTGGTCGATCCCAAAATAAAAAAAGATCGTGCACTAGCATTAGTTGAAATCACTAGTAAACTATGGCATAAGAGGTATGGTTACCTCGGTTATGATCATTTGCTTACATTAAGTGAGATTAATATGGTGAATGGAATATTTTATATTAAAATAGATAGTATGTATGTTTAGGATGTCAAATAGATAAGAAATATTCACATTCATTTGACAATGGAAAGAAATATAGAGCTAAGAATGCATTAGATTTGGTACATCTAGGTTTACATGGTCTAATGCAAAAATATTCAATATTTAGATATTTTTATTATCCATTAATTATAGATGAATTTAATATAAAAATGTGGGTTTATTTTATACATAAAAATTTTGGAATGTTTCTCTAAATTTGTTGCTTGGAAAGCTATGGTAAAGAAATAGGGAGGCAAACATGTAAAATATCTTAGATCAATTAGTAGGGATGAGTTTGTATCCAACATATTCATGTCATTCTACAAGAAATAATGTATATAGAGGAAATATTATACACAATAAAATGAATTCAAGGCAAGGCAAAATAATATAGTGATGGAGATGGCATGGTGTATGGTGGATAGCTAGAATGTACCACATCAATACCACACAGAAGCTATGAATATAGATGTGTATACTCTCAACAAAAGTCCCACACAAGACTTATAGAATGTAACACTAGAAGAAGCATGGTTAGGGAAAACATAGGATGTAAGTATTTTTTGTGTTTTTAGATCCAGTGCTTTTATATTAGGCAAATTATTTGTGTTTGTTGGTTATTGTGAGAAAAGAGATGCATATAGATTACTAAATTATCTCCATATAAAATTGTGGTTAGTAAAGATGTTGATGTAGATGAGAAATTACCATTATTTTCTATTAATGGTTAGTCTACTAATACTATTGTATTAATACATGTTGACTATGTTTTGAGAACAAGTTTTGGTACTAAATTTGAACAGGTTTCAAAAATGAAAATACTAGAAGTGTCATGTTTTGGTGGTTATAAGAGTGTTTTTCACTCTTCACAATCAAATAAATAAGACAAACATAAAAGGAATAAGTGGTACCATACCATGAAAAAATATGTAAATAAAAATTAATTTCCTTACTTGTTAGAAGGGTAATCTACAAGGTTTGGAAAATATAATGTACAAAGTGAAGAGCAAGTGAGTTTTATTCTTACTACTATTTCACAATTGTTAAAACTAAACACAAGTTCAAAGACCAAAATAAAACCAAAATGGATGTTTTCCATGGAGGTTAGTGAAAGAGGAAGGGGCATACAGAAAAATCACAAGAGTGTTATGAATAATAAATGTCCCAAAATTTGGAAAGTAGTAGGCATTGAGTTTTAAACAACTTGACATAGAAATATCTCTTATCCCTTAGGGGGTATGCTATGTTTTTTAGTAGATGTATATTATAAAAAAATTATTGGAATTGATCACTCTAAAAAATAGGTAAAACATGTCACATTCAAGATGTGATAATAATTCAAGGAACAACATAATCCAAATAACCCAATATTTAGTACCATTTCCTACTCTACTTGGTGGCTGCAGTGGCTAATTACCCATGTAATCTAATAATATGGATTGGAAACAATAGGGAATTTTGGATATTTTTTTTCAATGGAAATAGAGCTACCTTTTGGTTAAGTTCTTATATGGACTTAATCCTATTATTGTAATAATGACTAAAATAAGTAATTTAGTCATTAAGGGAGGGTATTATAATATTTAATTTATTCATAAGCTTAGTTAAGATTATTAGACTTTTTGTAATTTTTTACATTTGGTTGTGTTCTTTAGCCACCTTAGTTAATTGGTTATATGGGTGGAGATTTTATTTTCTTCCCATCAACCTTATTATTTTTCCTACCTCCTTGATTATAAGTTTTTTTATAGGCCTATTTATTTGTGCCTCTCTAATAACAAAGTGTGTAGATTATTTTGTTTCTAATTGAATGTATTTCTCATAGTTTGGTTTGTTTTTTGTTACTTTGGATTATTTTTATTGTCCCTGTTTATCCCATTCACACTAACAATTCTATTTATTTAGTTAAGAAATGTAACTAGATATTTTATCTAATATAATCTATGTAAAATATTTATCACACATCAAAATATGATTTACCTAAGACTATTGAAAGGATAATACATTGATTGATGAAATTCTCAACAAAATCCCATGTCCTACTTCAAAATGCCAAGCTAAAGAATTGAAGGATATTGATACAGTTATGGTCTATACCTTTCATTATTTTCATTATCTCATATAATGGATTTTATTTATTTAATGATGAATCATTTCATTTTTTTTTTGGATATTTTAGGTGGCTTGATTTTATTTCAATATCTCATGGAAGAGGGTTCTATTATATCAAGCATTTGAATTCTAGAAAGGTATTATGAAGATGTGATCAATGATAGAGGGGAACTTTATGAGTGAATGTTTGTAAATGAATGAAATAGTTTGTTTCATTTAGAAAGTGTTTCAGTGAGTGGTGTAAATATATGGAGCAAAGGTACAAGTTATCCAACCTTGAATACATATACATTATTATAAAAAATAGAAATGTTCCCCAATATATGCCTCATTTAAGTAATTTGGTCACCGCTCGCATCATAATGTCTATGTGGTTCATATGTTGAACATTAAAATGTGGGATGGACTTTATATGATTCAAAGACAATTCAAAATAAGATATTGTGAATTTGTGTAATGTATTTTTCCAATTATTTTTAAGTGTTTGATGTCATTACTTGATTTCTCTTTTATTTTGTATTATTTTCATTGCAAACATAAGTATTTATTTTTATTTTCCTTTGAATTTTTTTTGTTGGGTTTTTAATATTAACTAAATTTTTAAAGCACTGAATTGTAGCCCCAATGAACTAGCACATTGGCCCTTCATGTAAGACTATGGTCTTACACGCTCACTTGAAGCATGTATTACAAGACTAATTCTTATGGGTTATGTTTCATAGTAAAATATTAGTCAGATACTTGAGTTTGAACTTATATTTAATTAGAGGTTACATAGGCAAAAAATGCACTACTTTGGTCCTCATCTTATTAAGCTCAACAACCATAACTACATAGATAAATGCCATGGAATTTAGAGATTGTTACCTAGATTATAAAAGTGAAAGTTACATAAATCTCATAATAAGTTACAACTAGAAGTACTTAATGCAAACCTACCAATAGATGCATATATATCAATTAATTAAAACATGAACATTAGAATTGATTGTAATATCCATAAATCTATATTGTATTTTATCAAGATGATATCCAATATCCATCACTTTACAATGATTTCATATAGGGGTATTTTATTTGTTTTTCCTTGACCAAGTAGTTTACATAATAAATGACATGAGTAAATAGCCAATGAACTCTTTATCAACTAAGAGTCATGGAACTCTATCAACTATTTTCTCCTAAGGACCTAGGCCTTTGCACCCCCATATACTTGTTCTATACTAGATCCTTTCTTCCATGTGTTTACTTCTTTGCAGGTCAGTGCAAAACTCATGATGGATAAGGTTTAGATGGACCTCAAGAATCACTCCCAAACTATATCCCACTTCCCATGCACTCCCTAAGTCTTCCAATACTATTCTAAGTCCTATGATCTTGGGTTACTTGTAGGTATATGTCATCTTTGACTAGATCTTCTCCCATTGGTACTTTTGTGCCCTTGTCCTTTCATGCCTCACTGGCTCCACACCATAGTCATTTTGTGTCAATCTATTTCTATGTCATATTATTTTTTCCCTATGCTCCTTTATCACCATGCTAATTTAATTTGGGTTCCAACATCACCCCACACTATGCTCTTAGTCTATCTTAGACTAAGTCTTGATTATAGCCTTCACTAAAAATTTAGGCCCCATTTGTTCAATCTACTTTTTGACATTTTCCCAATGTGACAATGTATCGATTAGTTTTATTTTTATTTATTCAATGGTTATCTTTGATTTATTCATCTCCTCAGGGTGGTCATAAATATCATTAGCCTTCTTGACCAATTAATCCAAGGATGTGATGGCATCCTTTTGAACTTACTCTAATGTTGAGAACTCATCGATAACATGTCCTTAGAGAGATGTAAAACTACGTTCAATTGTTGTCGATGTATGTTTATTTTATATTATAAATATTTAACATCCTTGAATACCTTCACATGCCCAGTGTGATCTTTTATTAAGAGGGAAGCATCACTAACTATTACCTCTAGGAATCTTTTACATGGATCTAAGCCTCCAAGATTTTATTGGGTCATGCCAACCTCTAAAAAATACCATCCAAGATGGGGATCACTTACCTAAATATTTTAAGGGAACACTTACACACCTCTATAACCTCACTAAATTGTTCTACTAACACTATTTCTTCATTCTTTGGTACATGTTATTCTTTGTATCACTTTAAAAGGAGATTCACTAAGGTATCCAATTTATTTATGGTGTCCCCATTTAGAGGCACTCCATCTGTTAATGTTGGTGTCCCCATTTAGAGGCACTCCATCTGTTAATGTTGGCTCTTGGCCCAAAATTGCCTTGCATAAATATAAATTTTTTACCTTGGCCTTTGTGGATTCCTTTATTTATTGTTATAAAATAACCACTTCTCCTTTGAGTGCCTTCCTGGTAATAACCTTTTTTTTTATACATAACCACTACCTAACCATTTTTATTCTCTATGCCATACATGTCAAGCTTGTAGAGGGGTGATATTATAGGTATCAACTCATAGTGGGGTTGGAAATGTTGGATCTTGAGGACCCAAAAGGAGGTTGTCTAGAGGGAGCTCAAAATGGTGATCCTCATTGTACATGTCCAATAGAAAGGACATTTTCCTCCTTTTATCAATGGTTGCATCTTGGGGAGGAAGTGAGGCCATAATTATAGAATCATATTAGGGATGCCTATTTGATATTGAGTGCACAGATTGGTGGATGCATCAATTGAAGGTAGTTCTCACTCATACCTAGTAGACTCCTTCCCTTTTTTTGAGTTAGATCTAAAATCTCAACCTCTATATTGGTAGCTAATTAAGCTATATTGATATCCATTCTACTCATTTATTGAGTATTTTTACCATCCCCCTATTTGCTAAATGGACCCCCAATGTCCAATTGTGAGTCTTTAAAGGTGGTCTCCTCCTATCGCATCGAGGAGGGTGTATTCTTAGAATCAGAGTCCTTTAACTCTTCCTTTTCAATTATAGGTTCTTCTTGCTCTAGTTCTTTCTCAAGTGTTCTCTATGGTACACTACCTAAAGGTAAAACCCTTTGGGGTGATGCCTATGAAGTATTAGGAGGTGAATTTAGGGGTAGAGGAATGTGTGGAGGTGAAGGTGGGGGTGGAGGAACCTATGGAGGTGAAGTTATAGGTGGAGAAGGTCTGGAAGGAGAAGATCTAAAATTCAAAACTTGAGTAGTCCTCTACCATTTTGGAGGATCCTATTGTGAAATTATGTTGGCATCATGCCTAACCTGCTTCTCTTTTACCAATTGAGGCATTCATGGGAGTTTCTCTCATGTATGTTCTCTACCCTTTGAAGTCTTCTTCTTGGGTTGTAAAAATTAGAATAGATTATTCACCTGTTCTCCCACCAATATCTATTTTACCTTTATATCAGTCTAATTAGTCTCCCATTTCTCTTTATAGGCCTTCTTGCCTAGATAGATGTACATATTATTGAGAATGTGAATCTCTAAGTCAATTATGTCTACGTCCAAGGTGATATGTTATGCATCATAAATTTGGTTTACTAAGATGATGAAGTATCATGATGAAAAGGCATAAGGTAACTTCAACCACATAGAGAGTTATCTAGATGGGATCATCTTGATGTGAACCAAATAAAAATTTTGCTTTATAATGAATTGAGATTGATTACCAACCTAGATGGGTAAATCTTTTATAATGCACCATTCATTCCTAAATGCTTCCTTTATTCCATCAAAACAAGGCTTCATCTTATATTTATAGGTGGAGTTGATGTGTCCAGGGCATGTAAATGCCTTATATCACTTAGTAGGTGACTTGTGCTCTGTTGGGTATGCCCAATTCAATGTTCTTATGGTGTATTTAGGTACACCAATCTCACACCATTAATAATAAAAATAATCCCCATGGAAACCTATGGCTGGGTATTTGATGGGTCTTCTTTACATCCTCAATGATCTTGAAAGCAAAATACATAGCCTAATTATGCTTTAGTCCGTTAAGTAATTGGTGGTAAATGTATAGGTGGTCCATATCTACCTCTTTCCAATGATCAATGTCATCGATCTAGGTCATTATAATACACTCTACCACCCAAAGGGTAGGATCCTATAAGATCTTGATATACATTGCATGGCCCTACTTTTGGTACATTAGCATCATCATTTTCTTTCTAATCTCATTAGAGTCCTCCAAGTCAAATGATACATCCATTTTAGAACATTTTAGCCCTTACACCTTACTTATCCTCTCAAGCATAATTTTCATGTTGTACCCAACAAAGTAAAAGTAGTCCTCATGAATGTGTGAGAGTATAAACTTGATTATCTCCATGGTTTTTACAAAGTATAAAAGGTTTAACAATTGGAAAAAGCCCATATTATCTAAATCATTTAAAATATTGAGGTCATACACCAATTATTTTTTAGTGTTCTGGTACTCAACCTGATAGTCATTTTGCAATTCAAACTCATTCTTAGGTTAACGATGATTATAGTAAAAAATCGTACAAGAGGGTAATTTTGATACCTAGTTTTCTAAATTCATACCATCTCTAGGTACTATATTTCCTATATCATTAAATATGGGGGGGAGATGATTATGCCTTCTTCACTTGGTGTGTTATCCTATCCTCTTCTCTTTTTATGCATTGTGATTATTTTTTAGGTGTCTCTTCCTTGATTAATACTACTCCCCCCCAAGTTCTTCTCTTCCTATAGTATCATTGGCAACATATCAGTTCTTAAAGACTTCTTATTAGGCCACATCACCCTCTAAGGAGCTTGAAGGTTGAGGCACATCTATCCAATGTTCCCAAAGGAATATTTTATTATTGTGTCAATGACTTCAAATTTTCTTACTTTTCTACCCTCTAATGGTAGTGTCTACCTCTAAAACATGTAACTACCAGTTCTCCCTATTGTGATAATGTTTTAGAATTAGAACTATGTTTTGATTATGTAGCTTGATGATTAGCTCAACAACTATTTACAAATTTGTGATGCTTGTTTATTCTCTCTAGAATCACTCTATCTTTCTTCATTAATCAACTTTGTAAACATATATGGAAGCAAAGTAAAAAGTAAGAAATGAGATTCCTTGTCCTTTTATAGGCTTGAGGGGGTTAACCCACATTTACTACCCCCTTTCCTTTCATCCATCACTTCTCGTTATTAATACATTTTTAATCGCCATCATTCTTTGACTGTTGCTTCTCACCATAAATGAATTTAATGGTATTATCTTGTCACAATGGTGGCACATTTATCACAACCACTATTTATTTCACATTAATGACACACCTATCCCATGATTTCCTTTAAAGTGGAATATGGTTGTGTCTTATGCTATTTTTTGAAGTGGAAGATAGTTGTTCTATTTATTTCAAATTTTCAAATTATTTGGTGGGAATACCCTACCCTAGGGCTATGTATCTTACATACCTTAAATAATTTGTGCACCTTAAGTAAATTTTGAACTTTAAGTAACTCATGCATTCATATTTAATCACAAATATAGATACATTTTACCCCACACTAAAACTATGTCATGGTCTTCCATGAAAATATAAGTACAAAATCTAAACTACTTTATATTAAAGAAATGTTACGTGCAATAAAGGAAGTGATTTTATTGAAAACAAATAATCCTAGACTAATGGCATAAGCCTTATTGTTATAAAATCTAAACTATTCAAAAGTGAAATATAGTTGTAGTTGGATTTCATTGTAATATCCAAGAAGAAATTGGTAGTCTAACCTTTGTAATAGACAAGCACCATTAGGCCAAACGATATTAATTACAAAAGGACTATCCCAATGAATTCAAACTTTTTTAGAATGGAACATGAACTTGGAGTCATAGAGCAAGACTTTCATCCTAGGGGTAAATGTTTTATTCTTGATGTATCGATCATGTCATGCTTATTTTTTGTGTTTCTTCACATCTTAACTCCAATGAGTAAGGAAACATGATTAATCTAGCTATAATAAATTATCTAAGCATGCTATTAAGGATGAATCCTCATCCAAATATCCATTGCATGTAATATGAAGAGATGCTACCAAGAATTTAACTTGTAGAATTAACTTTTTGTCATATACTAGATTTAATGTTGTATTCTTATTCAAGAGCTTATAGGTTGTTTGATAAGCCCTAAGTACCATAGATACTCTATCATCCCAATCCATTTGGCCAATATTATAAATTTCCATCAGTGTTGTGCCTAATATTTTATTGAATGCCTTGATAATTCTATTAGCCTGGGGGTGGTAAGGTGTTGTTTTGTTTTGAGTAATCATGAACTCAACAAGAAAAATTAAAATAGTTTCATTGAGTAAATGGGTATTTCAATCACTAATAAAACTTAAGGGGCATCCAAATCTAGTTATGATATGTTCCCAAATGAAGCACATAGTAGTAGTAATAGTATAATCCCTCATTGGCACAAAGTCATCCTAGTGTGTGAGATAATCAGTTACTATGAGGATATATTAATAACCTATTCATCATCCATCTAGATTGATGGGGCCAACAAAATCAATGGCCCACTTTTCAAATGGTTCTTGATATAGAATTAGATGTAGAGGCATGGCATCTCAGTGATTTGGTTTCTTACGCACTAACAAATGCCACACTTCCTAGCATATATTTTGGTATCTTGAAAAAGAGTAGGCCACCATAATATATCCAATAGAGCCTTGTGCATGATAGCCTCTATAGCATAGTGTCCACCTGTAATTCCTTCATGAACTTCTTAGAGTACCTCAGAATGCTCATGTTCCATGACATATTGCCAAATAATTTCATCTCAACCAAGCTTGTAGAGGTCCTATTGTGGCATATAATTTCACCCTTGTAGATGATTTATTTAGGCTCCCCCACTCCTAGCCATAATATTCAAATAACCTCAGGCTATGGGTATCCTATGGTGAGGTTGAACCTTTGAACAAGGTCAAATTTCTCTTGATGGATCACCTAAACTAATGTTTCTACTTAGAAAAGGGTTATGAAAGGGGTAAAGGGTTACTAATAAAGTTAAAAGGTGATGCACAAAATTTAAATGAGACTCACATATACTTGAGACCAACACTATATCAACATAATATAATGTTTTCTCACATAATCTCATAAACT